>MU825898.1:0-20227 GCA_029204205.1 Desmophyllum pertusum
AATGCTGAGATAACTTGAAAAAAATTATAACAATTGTTTTCAAACGATGAAATCCATTTTGGACAAGTCCCCGGCAATATCACTCATAACCATCAAGTTTTTAAGTTTCATTAGGGTAGGTGTAATTTATAACACAACTGCTGTTGCTTGTTAATACAATAAAACGTTTTTTTTGATTTGGTGCTATATAAACTCCGCATGCTTTTTGTAAGTCCGAAACTACTAACAGACATAAAAAGCTATCTTTATGCAGCCCTAACAATTTTATTTAAACTGCTAAACACTGCATTTTTCTGTATCTACACTGACATTATAACACACAGAAAGGCTTTTGCAGCCAAAAATATAATGTGCAAAATAAACACTGCCTTCAATTTTGCTGTTTCTAACACGGACATTACTCAACACACAGAAAGCTTTGCAATGATCCAGCAAAAAGTTATAATATAGGCACTGTCATTCTGTCTCGAATAAAAAAATAGCCGAAATTGTTTTACGCCCTGGGGTTTTACCATTAGTGCGACGTAAATGGACAAGAGAATCGAACTAAAATGCTGCTCGGTATAAATCGAGTTAATGATCTGACTATAATAATGATCCTAAAAGACCAAAAACATAATAAATACGAAATCAACTAAAGCACGGCTGGATGCTACGTAAAACACTTACAACGCGGACAATGACATGCATATGATATAAGTCCAAAAGTGAAAGCCAAACTGCAAACACGTCTGAAAGCTGTTTCGACCGATTGGTTTTGCATGGTCTTGTCAGCACGGGTGTAGCAGCTAGAAAACACAGAACAACCAGAAGCGTCAGTTCCAATAGCAGGCGTTTATGAAGCGCGCCTTAGTATTATGCTACTTGTCTAATGTATTTCGGTCCATAAGTAGTGAGCAAATACTAGAAACTAGTAAATTCTGATGATATAACCAGAAAAAATGGTTTAGCTCGCGTTTTTCGTTCTTCCTCGAAAATCCAACGATGCAAAAAATGCGGATAAATTGATCGCAGAAATGGATCAAATTATAAAGGATATACACTTAAAGAAAAGTGAAACAATTATTGTCGGTAGGGTGGACGAAGGCACAATTTAACCTCGACGCTGTGCAAACAACATAAACGTATCCGATCTTGCTTGAAACACAAGCCAGCCTATTCCTGCCCAACCAGATTTTTATAAATCTGAAAACTAAACTGCAATAAGGAGGCTGACCAATCACGCATAACATGTCTTGTCTAGCTTCGATAATAGGTGATATACCCCCACAAGTTTGATACCACACCCCTGGGAACAGATACCATCACCACTAGCAAATGATGGTTAAAGTCGGTTTTGTTCGGAATTTAACCCTATTCTCGGCCTTGGTATTTTTTTTTCGTTCACTGAGAAGACGACCTGGGCGGGGAGGGGGGAAGGGGGGGTAGGGGCAGCGCAGAATAGAGCCCACCCCCTATGTATCAAAGTTATGACGCTATGAAAAAGGAAACTTAACATGGTGTGTAAAGCACATCCAAAACATTTATTTTTAAATGGCAGTCACGTGTTAATTATGACGTCATACACGGCCATAATGACGCTCATACGCTAAAAAATCCGCCCTCTTGGATCGAAATCTTGGATTTCTAAATTGTTCCAGAAATGTCAGAAATCTCCAAATATGCTTTGAAAAAAATCAAGAAAAATATATAAGATGCTAAAACGGCAAGATTTTGGAAGGATATTATAGTTAAAAAGCAAACATTTTATGAAAACTGAAAATTAAGCTAAAAATTTCAACAACAATTTTGGTAAAACGATCTGTATTCTCCGAACATGATTTGTGCATAAAAATGCAAACTTATGCTGTGTGAAGAAAGCATTCAAACATGTTTATTTTAGTGGCAATTATGAATCAATTATGATATCATATCACGCCGAAATAACGTCATACTTTAAACCTGTCCGCCATCTTGGATCCGCCATCTTGGATTTTTCAATTGTTCGGAAATGTCAGAAAATCACCAAATTTGATTTGAAAAAATCGAAAACAATATAAGGATGCAAAAATTGCAAAGATTTTGGAAGAAAACTCTTCTGTAAAAAGCGAAAATCTCATTAAAACGGACATTTAAACTGAAAATACCAAATTTGGCAAAAGGGCCTGTCAAAACTTGGTTGCCATGGAAACATCCAAAAATTGGCACACCAAAATGTTCCCAGATAATGTTTAGGAAAAGTCATAAAGTTTGGCTATGATTGCTTGAATGCTCTTTAAGTAAGATAAATTTGAAGTCAGCGCGGGCACTTTCTGCCCTCCCCCCCCCCCCCCCCCCCCCAGGCAGAATAGGGTTAATATCTGGTGTCTCGGCATACGTCCCCGTTGCGTTCCGTCCAGGTATAGTACTGTTTCTGCCATTTTTTGCAGCACGTTTACAGTCTTGGTAGATTTCCTTTCTTCAGTAAGTAGGGTAATGTCTGCTAACTGGCTTATTTATGCAGACGGCGCTTAACTGGTTGAATAATAGTCGCACCTGCTAAACTAAATTACATTATTATATTCAGGTTAGTCACCTGTCTATTTTGCCCCACGCATACATTTAATACTAATTATTAAAAGATAAATTACGTTCACGAATACCACCGAGCAGCTTCCGAATATTATTCCGACTGAAATCAACCAATCGTTGCGTCGTATTGCACAGTACAGCTCAGTGCTCCATGCTTTAAAGACAGTCAGAATTTGATTAAACTTCACAGTCCGTATTGACGTTTTACGCCAGCGATGGAACCTAAAAAATCTTTTGCTATTTTTCCTGTTTCAATGGATGATAGACACCGCGATTTTTGCCTCCGAAGACGATCCAACATTTTCTCGTTCAGCTTACTTTACAACGCGGGAAAATAAGCAGCTGAAGGGCTACGTTGTGAAACGGCTTGAGTCTACCAGTTTAATGTCGTGCGGCCAGTCGTGTTTGAGAAACCTTTGGTGTTCTTCTACTAACTTCAAGGCGCCTTCCAAGAAGAACGGCAAAGGAATTTGCGAACTACAACAAGCACGTCAGCTTGCTCATCAACGAAAACACCAATCTTCATGAACAGGAAGGCACCACTTTCTCAATGCTCCTGAAGGTACTGTAGATTATTTAGTTTGTGCTTTACCATTTACAAAAAAATATTTGTTTCAAAATTTAGCAAACTCATTTTAATGCGTTGATGGTCATTTAATCGGCTGGAAGTGATATTACCTCTGAAATGGAGAATTACAAAATAAAAGAAAGATGCCTGAACAAATTTAGCTAGCAGCGGCGAACAGCTGTTACGATGGACTTCGGTCTCATCTACAAGGTTTTCAACCTCATTGAGTCCTCTTACGTTTATTAATTTAACAAGCACTAGTTATAGTTTATAAGGCCTTTATACGAGACAAACGTAATAATTGACTATCTTGTACTGGGCGTGAGGCAACCAAGCATATTTGCGATTGATTGATAACCGAATGTAAGAATGTTTTTCCGTGGTAAATGACTAAACGTTTAGCCCACGGCCATGAAATAATGTCAAATTGGTCCGTGAGGAAAAGGAGCATAAGATAATGAATAAATATTTTTCGTTCATGTTACTGATGGACAACTTCGGTGAAACTTTAACGCGTTTGCCGAGAATGAATGCATCAATTTATCAGTGATGTCTAAAATTATAATAAAAGAACCATTTATAGTAAAAACTTTCTAATAATTCATCATGGTATTCCTAGTTACCAGCAAATACATCTAAAACAGTCAAAAATTGAATTATTTTTTCCTGTACAGTTTAATTGAATGTGTTGTTTAGGGACTGACTCATGCAGAGAGAAACACTATGTCACGATGTTTTACTGAGTCATTTTTGCGAAGTGCAAAATCACCTTCAAACGAAAGTAAGCCTCAAAATACTAGTTTGCTAATATAAGGTAGAAAAACACCAAAGAGGTAATAATAACCCAAACAGGAACAAGGATGGTTGAGGATGGAGAAGATTAAGACGGATTGCGAATGGCGAACTTGAAAAAAAATTGGCCAATTTTCAAGAGAAGATTGTTTCTTCTATCATAATGTCAAAAATTCAGCCAAAAATCCTCATCATTGAGGGGTGGCCGTATTGAGAAATAAATGTCAGTTTGAACAGATGTCAAACTCACGTGTAATTATCGTGTATTGTTTAGTTCTTGGCCGCCAAAGTCGAGAGAGGCTGAGCATTAATTTATTTATTACCAACAAGGTAATATATGTTTGTCCAAGATAAGAAAGTGAAAGTAATAGAGCTTTAGTAAAAGAAAAAATATAGCAGGCGATATCCCAAAGCCTGTAGCGGGTGACAGGAGGTCTGTGTATGTTAGAATTAATAAAGCATCCGTACAGTGTATACCTCAATATAGTCATCTTGCGTTAATGGGTTTTGGCAGACAGAAGCTTTGGGAATAAATTAAGTGTCGTTTGAAATTACAAATCTTGAATGATGGGACTGCCTTCCTGACCACTAAAAGTCCGAATTTCCCTCAAATAAGTGGCTTTGTTTTTCTTATATCCTGATATAGTCCTCAAAACTGACATATTCTTATGTAAATTGCTTGAATTTTTAGAGGAGGTATCTGCAAAGAACATGTCAAACAAATTTTACAGCATTCGGTCGAGGTGCATCAGTGTGAAAGACAAAAATATTTTCGAGTCAAAGAAGAAAAATATGATTTTTCTATAATTATTTATATTTATTCAAAGCTACCCCTAGTGTGAAATTTAATGATGTATTGCGAACATATTGTCGGTGAAAAATTCGCGGTACACAATAGGAACCGCGTTTGTATTAGTTTATTTTTTACGGTATTGCAGCTTTTTCATTCCTTAATTTCCTATGAATGTGTGTGAGAAAAAGAAATTAATTCACTCTTGTCTCGAACTAGAAAGAGAACTTCCTTGGTTTTGGACGGTCAGTATAAATCGTGAGCCGAAAGAAAAACAAGAGCCGACTGTAGAACTTAACCTGGTTGTAGACACACCACATGTGACGAGTTTGCAGTGAAACTAACTCGTACTTACACCAGCTTGACCAACCATCGAACTCCTCACTACCACCTCTTGAACAAACCATTTCCTCACCTCGAAAATCTAGAGTTGTAGTTAGTTCTACAGGAGAAGGCAATTACACTCTTTTTTTTTTTTTATAAGAACCTTTTTTATAAGAACGTTGAGGCTGAGATCGACCAAAATTTTAAGAACATGCTAAGGACATAGCCAGGTTGAGACTTAGCTAAGAACATTTTTTATTCACTTGTTTCTTGCATCGAGCTCTAAATACAATATTCCAGTATCCTTTCATACATTTAATACTAATTACTAAAATGATAAATTACGTTAATTATATTCAGGTTAGTTTCATGTCTGTTCCCCACGCATACATTTAATACTAATTATTAAAATGATAAATTACGTTAATTATATTCAGGTTAGTTTCATGTCTGTTCCCCACGCATACATTTAATACTAATTACTAAAATGATAAATTACGTTAATTATATTCAGGTTAGTTTCATGTCTGTTCCCCACGCATACATTTAATACTAATTATTAAAAGGATAAATTACGTTGACGAATACCACCGAGCAGCTTCCGAATATTATTCCGACTGAAATCAACCAATCGTTGCGTCGTATTGCCACAGTACAGCTCAGTGCTCCATGCTTTAAAGACAGTCAGAATTTGATTAAACTTCACAGTCCGTATTGACGTTTTACGCCAGCGATGGAACCTAAAAATCTTTTGCTATTTTTCCTGTTTCAATGGATGATAGACACCGCGATTTTTGCCTCCGAAGACGATCCAACATATTCTCGTTCAGCTTACTTTACAACGCGGGAAAATAAGCAGCTGAAGGGTTACGTTGTGAAACGGCTTGAGTCTACCAGTTTAATGTCGTGCGGCCAGTCGTGTTTGAGAAACCTTTGGTGTTCTTCCACAAACTTCAAGGAGCCTCCAAGAAGAACGGCAAAGGAATTTGCGAACTAAACAAGCACGACAGCTTGCTCATCAACGAAAACACCAATCTTCATGAACAGGAAGGCATCACTTTCTCAATGCTCCTGAAGGTACTGTAGATTATTTAGTTTATGCTTTACCATTTACAAAAAATATTTGTTTCAAAATTTAGCAAACTCATTTTAATGCGTTTGATGGTCATGTAATCGGTTGGAAGTGATATTACCTCTGAAATGGGAGAATTACAAAATAAAAGAAAGATGCCTGAACAAATTTAGCTAGCAGCGGCGAACAGCTGTTACGATGGACTTCGGTCTTACGTTTATTATTCCTAGCTACCAGCAAATACATCTAAAACAGTCAAAAATTGAATTATTTTTTCCTGTACAGTTTAATTGAATGTGTTGTTTAGGACTGACTCATGCAGAGAGAAACACTATGTCACGATGTTTTACTGAGTCATTTTTGCGAAGTGCAAAATCACCTTCAAACGAAAGTAAGCCTCAAAAATACTAGTTTGCTAATATAAGGTAGAAAAAACACCAAAGAGGTAATAATAACCCAAACAGGAACAAGGATGATTGAGGATGGAGAAGATTAAGCCGGATTGTGAATGACTACCTTGAAAAAATTGGCCAATTTTCAAGAGAAGATTGTTTCTTCTATCATAATGTCAAAAATTCAGCCAAAAATTCTCATCATTGAGGGGTGGCCGTATTGGGAAATAAATGTCAGTTTGACAGATGTCAAACTCACGTGTAATTATCGTGTATTGTTTAGTTCTTGGCCGCCAAAGTCGAGAGAGGCTGATCATTAATTTATTTATTACCAACACGGTAATATATGTTTGTCCAAGATAACAAAGTGAAAGTAATAGAGCTTTAGTAAAAGAAAAATATAGCAGGCGATATCCCAAAGCCTGTAGCGGGTGACAGGAGGTCTGTGTATGTTAGAATTAATAAAGCATCCGTACAGTGTATACCTCAATAGTCATCTTGCGTTAATGGGTTTTGGCAGACAGAAGCTTTGGGAATAAATTAAGTGTCGTTTGAAATTACAAATCTTGAATGATGGGACTGCCTTCCTGACCACTAAAAGTCCGTTATTACTTTCCCTCAAATAAGTGGCTTTGTTTTTCTTATATCCTGGTATAGTCCTCAAAACTGACATATTCTTATGTAAATTGCTAGAATTTTTAGAGGAGGTATCTGCAAAGAACATGTCAAACAAATTTTACAGCATTCGGTCGAGGTGCATCAGTGTGAAAGACAAAAATATTTTCGAGTCAGAGAAGAAAAATATGATTTTTCTATAATTATTTATATTTATTCAAAGCTACCCTTAGTGTGAAATTTAATGATGTATTGCGAACATATTGTCGGTGAAAATTCGCGGTACACAATAGGAAACCGCGTTTGTATTAGTTTATTTTTACGGTATTGCAGCTTTTTCATTCCTTAATTTCCTATGAATGTGTGTGAGAAAAAGAAATTAATTCACTCTTGTCTCGAACTAGAAAGAGAACTTCCTTGGTTTGGACGGTCAGTATAAATCGTGAGCCGAAAGAAAAACAAGAGCCGACTGTAGAACTTAACCTGGTTGTAGACACGCCACATGTGACGAGTTTGCAGTGAAACTAACTCGTACTTACACCAGCCTGACCAGCCATCGAACTCCTCACTACCACCTCTTGAACAAACCATTTCCTCACCTCGAAAATCTAGAGTTGTAGTTAGTTCTACAGGAGTAGCAATTACACTCTTTTTTTTATAAGAACCTTTTTTATAAGAACGTTGAGGTTGAGATCGACCAAAATTTTAAGAACATGCTAAGGAACATAGCCAGGTTGAGGACTTAGCTAAGAACATTTTTATTCACTTGTTTCTTGCATCGAGCTCTAAATACAATATTCCAGTATCCTTTCAAAAACATTAACAAAAATGTAAACATTTCAAATATCTCAGTGAATAAGCAGTTCAAATCAGCTCAAAATACTTGAATGCACATTTTTTATAGTAACAACATGAATTTCTATCACAT
The DNA here is from genome assembly GCA_029204205.1 of Desmophyllum pertusum. NCBI lineage: Eukaryota > Metazoa > Cnidaria > Anthozoa > Scleractinia > Caryophylliidae > Desmophyllum > Desmophyllum pertusum. The sequence goes on from MU825898.1 coordinate 8,032, forward strand.
AAATTAAAATGTTAATACATTTTCATGGTCACGTTCGAATCTTTTTTGTGAAATTATATACCATGCATGTTCAGGCTGAAATCGCCAAAAAAATAAGAACATTCGGTCTTGGTTCAGCCTCAGCTCGAAAATTAGACGTTCTTATATACAAAAAAAGAGTGTACTGCTAAATGTCTTGATCCGTATGGCAATAAATAAATTGAGTATTATCATTCAGCAGATCTTGAATAAAGAAAAATGCCTGTCTTGTACAACTCATTTTGAACGCGAATTTTCCTCCTCTTGGCCATGGCAAAGTTGAAATAAACACTGAAAAACATTCCTTGTACACGTAGACCGATGGCAGGGAATTTGAACATTTCAGATCATAATTGTTTTTTTATTTTTTTGCTATTTAGGGTTGTCTAATGACCGGCTGTTTAAATGGTGGCTCTTGTTTGTCTAACGAGAAAAAGCAAACATATTCATGTATGTGCAACAAACCATGGACTGGAGTCAAATGTGAAGTTAAAATGGGTAAGAAATGTTTTACCTTACACGAAAGCAGTACTGTTGTTCATTTGCGATGTAAACATTATAAATTTAAGAAAAAATCAACATAATAATACTTTACCCGGATAGAAAAACACCACGAAGATATTAAATTTAGACACCTTCAGAAACATTTTAAAATCAAGGCTTTGCAACATGACATATCATTACGTTGAATGCTATTAATAGTAAGAGGGTTTCTTGTCTCCAACCTGCAGAAAATCTACTCAAAAGAATGATTAAACATTGACTATGGAAACGTCAAATTTAGCGAATTCATATCCGAAGACGGGAAACTCGTCTCAGACGAAATTCCGTCGGACAAAATTCCGTCTAATATGAATTTAAGGATGGTAAAATTAGACGGATAAATGACTTAGAGCAGTCGGAGACTAGGACGAGTATGAGGCCAGGTTACATTTCTATCCCAAAAGCAATTGCTGGATTTCCACTTCCAGTGTGTAACAAACAGGAAACCCGTCCTGATTTTCTCGTCTAATGTGAATTTAAGACGGGTTTCCGTCTAAGACGAGTTTTCCGTCTGATTTTCCCGTCGTTTTAGACAGGAAAATGGACGGATAAATTTAAGACGGGAAACTCGTCCTTCACCAGATTCATATCAGACGAGTTTTCCGTCTTAAGACGAGTTTCCCGTCTAAGACGGTTTTCCGTCTCTAATATTAATTCGACTAATATTGTATCAACACAAAAATTTCACACCGAAATGTTCCCAAATAAATTTTAAGGGAGGTATTCAGTAAAAATTTGATGATTACAGTTTGAAGTATGCGCGGGTACTCGCTCCCGCCACCTCCCCCCTGGTACATGTATGGATATGGGTTATAGCTATGACTCTGTCCACGGCTACTGCTGACCTTAAAATTGACTGGACTCTTTTCTTGTTTTGAATAGACGTCGGTGAATGTGCCAGCAATCCTTGTATGAACAACGGAACCTGTATCGAGGGAGAGAATGGATATAACTGCAGTTGCGTTCCAGGATTTAAAGGGACACAGTGTGAAATAGGTTAGCTCAAGAGAACCTTCGGCCCGCAATCTCTGTCAAAGTGTAATAAACGTATGTATATTATGACAAAAATAACACTTTACCCGGCCCTATTCTGCCTGGAGGGGTGGAGGTGAGAGTGGCAGATAGTGCCCTCTATTTATCCAGAAGTTTACGCTACGGTATTAAAACTCGTATGGCGCATAAGTAAAAAAAGTATTTGTGGCGGTTAAGTGTCGTTTATGACGTAGTATTGCGCAAAATGACGTCATACATTTCAAAAATCCACCATCTTGGAATTTCAAGATTTACAAATCACAGAAAATCTCTAAAATTGATTTGTAAAAAAAATATAAAAAGATTGGAGGGTGCAAAAACTGTAAATCTTCTGGAAGAAACTTTATTGTTTTTGTTATAAACAGGCGAAATCTGTCAGCGCGATTTTGCAGGATAATTGTTAATTAAATAGTCATATTGCTATTTTTATCTTCTCCTCTGAAATAGATGTGGATGACTGTGCAAGTCAGCCTTGCAAAAACAACGGACCTGCAGCGACCGAGTGAATGCATATAACTGCAGCTGCGCCCCAGAATTCAACGGGACCAGGAGCCCATTACCCGGAGCCTCCATCTCCCATACTGATCCTGGGAGTCAACCCTGTCCCGTTTCATTTTATTTTTAGAAACACCGCGGGGCTCACAGATTCCCGCGAACTCATTAGAATGCCCAATCAGAACAAAGTTATTGTTATACGTCACACGCCGGTGATCTCAGCTCACAGCAATAATAATGGTGGAATCGAGTGGAGACAGTGAAAGTTCAGATTGTTACGATTTCTCTTCGACATATTTAGTACATCATAGAACATTAGTGAGGAGCAAAGTGTGTTGAATCGAGCTAAAGGAAAAACGCCAGCAACGAAAGGTGACCGCGCGGCATGAACAAATAGAGTGGCAAAATACAATGTAGTCGATTTGCGCCGGCACTCATAAAAAAAACCCGGGTCATAAAACGGTAGAGAGCAAAAATATTCGCACTTACAATGCTATAGCATCAACCCCACTTTAAGAGGGGTTTGCAAGAAGAACATGTGCGTGGACAATCGACATAAATAGAGTGCTCAGAGAGCTAGAAGAAACTGGCATACAACACGCAAAACAATAAATCGATACGCGTGGGATATTTATGTTATCTTGCGTTGCAAGAACACCGAAGAACATCACACTACGAACAAAGGAGGAAACAAACATCGATTGATGCAAGAGATATAACCTTAGCATCTATCTAAACAAATTATTGTAGCTTCGTAAAGGACGAAAGCCTGACAGGAAATCAAACATGACCTCTGAGCCAATTTTTCTAGAAGTGTACACAGTCGAAGGCTCTACTCGAAAATCCTCCTCATAACAGTCATAATAAAACATATATTGCGCGTTAGAAACACGCTTGAAGCAAACCTAACCTGCCAATGCAGCCGCCTTCCATCTCTGAAAGGCGTGCAGCCGCCTTCCAGGCTATTTTAAAGCAAACCGAATTTTATAATAGAGAACAGAAAATGTACAAAATGAAATGTCACGAGCTGTAGTCGCCGTGTAGGCCTGTCACCTTATTATTCTCTGCAGAACTGCTAGCTTTCTTTTCCTGGAGTCCCCTTCGCTGGATATCCTTCACATTTTTCGCTTCGGGTACAACATTAGTATCGTGTTTTTCGCTGCCACGACCGCTCGAGCTCGCACTTTCGCCATTGCCTCCACGACGGCCGAAATCCAAATATTATAGCCGCTAATGTTTCCCTGTTTTACTGCTATGGATCTCAGAAAGACCCGAATCCTCTACAGAGCGCTTCATTTCGAATCTATTCGAAAGGCTTACATCGCGACAACACCACACAAGGAACACCACTCGAACAAGACAGACAAAGACAACTATCGATGAAAGTTTTGATCGCGCACCGCGATGTTCAAGATGACATTCATTCGCTTCCAGTTCAATCAAGTTGTTTATTAACTTCCAGTCAGCTAACAACCAGTTTCCCTCGGTTGTAAGAATAGGAACGGACGTAAAATTGTAAAGGAAAACGGACGAAGGAACCAAGAGTGGATTCCCCCATTTGGCCGCCATTTTTTTTTTTCTTTTTGGTCTCAGTGGGGGGACGTCAGCGGTCAGCGGAATCAAGATAATTTCGCGGGAGATCAATTCTAAAAATAAACTGAAACGGGACAGGGTTGACTCAAGAATATAGTACGTATGGAGGCTCCGGGTAATGGGCTCCTGACGGGACACAGTGCGAAGAGTATGTTGGCGTACCGTGTGTGAAAGGTCGGTGCGCACATTCTGATCACATAAGCTGATATATTGCATGGAATAACAAAATTTCAACAGAACGAAAATTTGTATGGAAAATTATCTGAGGATGCTCTTGAAATAATTTGACGAGAAACAACAATAACGACAAGTATTGATGAGTGATGTTGAACTGAGTTTTAATCAGTTATTCAATTTTTATCTTTTTATCCATGTAAAGCGCATTTGATCATTTTTCAGTTTGTAATTTGCGCTATATAAATTTTAATTATTATTGTTTATTATTATTAGGGCCTATTAGGCTGTGTTTACACGGACGCGGTTTCAAATCTACACGGTTACATGATTTCGAAACCGTATCAAAAAGCAAGCCAAAAACTATTTGCTTTAACAGTTATAGGCTCTTGTAATTTTTTGAACTTTCATACTGATTCACAACATCACTCGTAGTGACAGCTTTCTGTACTACCGTAAAAGCTCTATTAAGCCCCCGGGGGATTATTTAATTTAGGCCTCAAGAAGAGGGGGGGGGGGGGGCTTATTAGAGAGGGGGGCTTATTTAAAATCATAAGTTTTCGAGAAAATTTACTTCTCTAAAACAGAACAAGAAATAGGTTATGTATGACCGTTTACAAATGCAACGTCATTTATACCCTAACTCAACGATAGTTCTGGAAATTAAAGACCACGTTTCAATACAAAGTGACTGAAACGCCAGAAGTCATTTAAATCAGCCTGACGGAAGGGGGGGGGGGTTAATAGAGAAGAGGGGGCTTATTACAAAATCTGTCTTCTAAAGGGGGGCTTAATAGAGAGGGGGGACTAAACAGAGCTTTTACGGTACGTAATTGCACGAGGTAGGCTGTCGTATATGTTGTACGGTATACACGTATTTCAATTAACGTTGTCGGATAAAAATCGGATAAAAGCGTAAAGCCTACAAGACAAGACCAAATTGTAGTCTGGGTATTCATTATAATTTGCATATCGCTGGAAAAAGAAATCTACACGTTTTTATTTCGCACGTGATGTATTTGGTTTCCCCGAATTATATAATTTGTTTTTCCATGTTTTTTTCGCTAGCTTATTCTGCTAAAATTTAGTTTGGCTAAAAGTAGCTTACTTCTACAGGATTAAAACAAAAAGGAAACGTTATTAATGTTTTACATGTTACTTCTCATTAGTATTCGGTGCGTGCAGCAGTTTTCTACTTTTACCCTTGCTACCTTTCGGTCTTGTCTTGCGGGCTTTTAAAAAAAAATTTCTATCCGACAACGTTAATTGAAATAGGTGTATGTTTCAACTATAAATTCCTCGTACAATAACTTGAGAATATTAGCGACCTTTAGATCGGAGGACGAGTACGAGATTGAGTACGAGTACGACTTTTCAAACCTAGGGCGCAGAGTTAAAATCAACACGTCTCACACCAATATTGTTCCTAGAGCCTCATTGTCTACTGGTCTGCAACAGTAAACATGAGTAAAGAGCGAGGACTCTGGGAACGTGACTGATTTGAAATTCGTAAGTCGTACCAGAGGTCTATAACTAGAGGTTTCCATCTCTGGTATTGGGTCTTGTGCCATCAGATTCGCAGTTAGGCTATTTTTAGACATTTTTCGCGCGAAACCAGCAACCAATCACGTTGAAGCATTTTTAACGATATGCAGGCGCTACGCAAAGACATAAACTTTGCCGGCCAAGGAAAAGCGAAAAGCGTCACAGCAGAATGTAATAATATAGAAAAATTCATTACCTGACGAGGGAATTCCACGTTAAATTTCACGCGAAAAAACCGATATCGCACGAATCGCGAAGCGATGAGTGCGATATCGGTTTTTCAAGTGAAATTTAACGTGGAATTCACGAGTCAGGCAATGAATTTTTCTTGAATCGCATAGCCTTTTACAAAAGGAATTATTTTTAAATACTTTAATACAACAGCGCTCGAGAAAGCCATTCAACGTCAAGTGTCAGGACTGTCAGGAGCAAGCGAACGAATAAGAATCAAGCTAAAGATTCTGTCACAAACTTTATATTTTATCCTCGTGGTAGAGGTTTTTCCATTTAATATTTGTAGACATTTACGGGTTTGTCAGTAATTATAAGAACTCCGGCAAGTAGCAAAAACTACATAAGCTTACTGAAGACAGAATCATGAACACTTTTACTTCGGCCGCGGCACACTGAAATGAATCAAAAGAAAACCCGGGAAGAAAAGCTTTGGAAAAGACGTCAAGCAATGCTGTAAGTAAACTTATGCTTTATTCCTTGAAAGAACTTAAGCTTATTAGCATTCAATATCTACGTTTTAAATTTCAATGGCTTAGGTCCATCCCTGGTTTGAGAGAAAGTTTTTAGACCTTGTTGACTTGTTTTCGTTTCGAATCGAATGCGAATTATTTTGTACTCAGTGCTGTGTAAACACTTGTTGATCTTCGAGCGGTTGTTTTTGTAGCTTCAGTTAGCAGAAGAGAACTATTACGGTCAAGCTGTCGAAAGTATTAGTTAAAGAATGTAAACAACTATTCTTTTAGCCGAAAATTTCGTTACAAACGGAACTGAAAAAGTGTCTTCAAATGTGCTTTTAGCGAGTTTACCGATTTACCACGCGGTAATGATTGCTGTTTTCAAGTGGGTTTTAAAGTAAGATAATTTTATTACGGTCAAACTATCGACAATGTCACTTCAAAAAAATAGAAAGCTGTTCTATTACCGGAAAAATTTGGCGTATTTTTCTTTCTAGCGGACGTTTTGACGACGTTTTTAAAAGTACTATAAGCTCACATAAGCTTACATGTTTTGAAATTGTTCGCGCGGAACTAAAAGCTTATTATTTTGTTTTCTTATCCGCTACATTTGTGGCTATAAATTTCTCTGACACTATGAAGTCAATTAAACGTTTTACTCTTTACTTTACTGTACTACCAACCTCGTCCGGTTGCTGTAATATTGTTTCTCCCATAGTTTTAGCCAGTCTCCTCTCTTCAGGTTTCTTGTACTTGCAAGCATCGATCGATGATTGCGCTTCTTCAATTTCTCGAGAGAGTTGAGTTTGAGTTCAAAGCTGACTAAATCTTGAATCTCACATTGGAAAAAAACCCGCATGTTTGCTTTTGGCTTTTCTGACATTGATGCTGACATTGAAACCATACGAAAACCGCATTTTTATATTTTAATTTGCGATGCCGAAAGTAAACAAACACAATCTCGCGTTGGGCCTCGCTTTCAACTCACTTCATGCAATTCAGCTATGCAATTCAACTTCTCAGGCATGCAATTCCACGTTGAATACCCTCGCATCGATAGTCAATCAGAGTGCGAGAATTCTCTAAGCTATGCGATTCTTGTTTAAATACTTCACTAAATTTAGGTCAAACTTCGGTATACATTTGTAAAACTATAAATCGACTGATATGAGTGATTTTTCAGTTCAATCTAAATGAAGCATGATTTGTACGAATTCGGCGGGAAAACTTCGTGCGCGGTGTCCAGTTGGCAAGTTGAATGAAAAGAAAGCAAGACAAAGTTTTCTCCGCGGATTACTCTTCACTGAATCTCTCCAAAGTTTCGTATATTCTGGAAAATTGTGCAGATGGTTTAGCTTAACATGGGAAGATTCGAAATAATTGTGGAGCTGAACATTATATTCATTTTAACAAGTTGAACGGACAGCTATACGCAGCCGAAGGCTTCACTTGTTTAAATGTATACGGCGGGCAAACTTGCGCGACTACAGAATTAAGCGTTGAAACGAACTGAGCTAAAAATCAAGTTCATTGAAGTAAAAGAACAAAGGAAACCCTCAATATCTACATGGATGGAAAGAAAGAGAGTGGTCTTCGAAGAGAATTTCACTGTGAAGTGATCTTTGAATGATTGACTGTCACGAACGCTTGACGAACTGCCGTAAGCTTATATATCTGATCCATGGATATTTATTGTGCTGATTTTAAAAACTTAATTCAGCTGGAATTGACAAGCCTCTTCGAAATACAAGGTAACAATACTGAATAGACTAAGCTTAAACTTGTGTTGTAAACAGGTTTTCATTCTTTGGACTTAATTGTGTCCGCCGGCGCAGTTTTCGGATCTGATTTTCCCGTAAATTAATTTCAGGCTGCCTTTAGTGCTCTTTCAGTCGCATTAGTTGTACATTTTACAGGCATTTCCCATTAAATATTTCGTTCCAAACTTCGTGCATTATTTAATAGAATTAACTAAGGGCCAAGGTTTCTTACTTCATAATTTTAGCCATCTTTTCAATCGACGAACAAACCGCCTTCAACAAAATATTGTCGAGCTAGAGCGCGTTCACTGACCATATTTGTCAGGCATGGTGCGTGATTGGCTGCTGGTTTCGCGCAAAAAATGTCTAAAAATAGTCTAACTGCGAATCTGATGGGCCGCGCGCAATGCTAGATGGAAACCTCTAGTTATAGACCTCTGGTCGTACTCGTAGTCAATCTCGTACTCGTACTCCGATCTAAAGGTCCCTATTATTAATATTATCTCTAAAACGACAGCAAAATTTGTGGCAGGGCTACTAAAATACGCTGCTAAAATACGCCACCCTGCCGAGGTTCCTTTGAAAATGTTCGACGATCACCTTCATCACTTTCACATAGTAGTCTCCACGGAAGTGTTAATACAATGTTCTTATCATTTACCGACAGCATACCGAATGATATTTCTGGGAATTCCACTTCGGATTACGCCATTAAAAGCAAATGCCATTGGTTCCAGTCTCTCCGCATTCACAGTGTGTTTTTTCGTGAAACTGAAGGCCGTAAGCGGATCTAATGGTTACCGAAGTGTTTACAGCTACGCGGTGGAGGGTTCTGGATCCCAGCTGGGAATGATATCTATGTTGAACTCTTTCCAACTATTACAATCAACATTGGAACTTGGCAAGAAAAGTACGTATTTTGAAAAGTTTGGAAAACTGGCTGAAGCGCCATGATACCTTGTTGTAGTCTCCTCACTCGTTGAGTGCCCCAAATAACGGGAGCGTTTCCGTGACGATCAGGTTGTCTGTAATGTTACCGCGCGAGAGCACCAAAAACGGTTGAATTTTGGAAAGAAAACGTTGGTTAATAAATCTGTTATTAGACATTTTAGTATTTTATTGGACAGTTCCGTAAATCCTCGAATAATCGCCGGGGCGCTTATAGGATAAGGTGGGGTGTGTGGGGCTTATTCGAGAGGGACGCTTATTTGGGGGGGGGGGGACGCTTATTTGATTTTTCCCAAATCTTGGCCAGACTCAAGTGTTATATGCAAAGGCAAGCTGTACGTAGCAGCACCCTTGGTATTTCGTAATTATTTTCGGTTTGCCGAACATCATCTTCACAAACTGAAACGAGTATTAGTAAAAATCTACTGTACACTAATGCAAATGAGACAATCTGATTGGCTGAGCTACTGAACACTATCAGCCATTAGTGTGCAGTGACTTTAGGTCGTCTACAAAAATTGCGGTTTCTTCTCGTTGTCCGAAGTTTTGGAAGGGAATTTAGAGTTAACAAGACAATTGTTTATAATTTTTACTAAAACAATTAGATTATTCGCTCTCAATTTCTATGATGTGATAGTTGATTCGGCCTACGGCCTCATCAACTATCACATCATAGAAATCGCGAGCTCATAATCTAATTGTTAATTAATGTGCAAAATCTGTTCGTAATAGCAGTCAAGAGTAGTTCAACTTTGATTCAGAATTACCGATGATTATAACGTATGACTAAACGTATCTTTTTGTATATTTTAAAGGACTAAACGTATATATATACTCGTTGTTTGTATTCGGTATCCGGGCTCGTCAAAAATACAGTACAACTCGTAAGATATAATAATAATAATAATAATAATAATAATAAAAACAATTTATATATGTATATGTTATTAGACATTTTAATGTGCAGTGATAGATAGATAGATATACTTTTATTTAGTGGTATCTTTGTATATTTTTACGAGTCTTATTCGGATGACTAAACATGTATATAGAGCGATTTTCAATTGAGTATCGAAAGTAATCCGAAATTGGTTTTGCTTTCAGGCTACAGTCTGTGATTGGTTTAAAAAGCTCGCGCCACCGATCTCAACCAATCAGATGCTAAACCAAACCAATCATGGTTTTGGTTTTGGTTTGGTTTTGGTTTTAACGACACTCAAATGAAAACCGCTCTATGACTCTATGTACAGCGATAAATTCTGACTTTGAGAGTTGCCAAGGAAAAACTTTGTCGGCAAATAAAACTTGTCAAGGAAAATTAGCCTGCGCGTTTAAGACGGATTCCGTTCAACGTTCGAGCAATAAGTGCAAAAAATTAAGTTACCAAAAAAATACTCATAGCACGGTAACATTTTGAATACAGTTAAGAATAAATTATCGATAAATTAGCTCCCAAGCTGACCCCGAGAGAGAAGTCATTACATATTTTAATTAAAAAGACGCTTCATGTCAGTTCAAAACAAATGGCGTGCGTTTTTATCATTTTTTTACGAGGTTTGACATTAATTTTCTCGAGAATGCTCGAGAATTTAATTGCGGGGTCATTGGAGAAGTGAATTAAAGTGATATGTTTCAAATAGTATTCAAAATGTTACCTTGCTATGAGTAGTTTTTTAGTAATTAATGTTTGCACTTATTGCTCGAACGTTGAGCGGAATCCGTCTTAACATTTCTTTTCTTCCTTGAAGTGCCACGAACAACCAGATCTAAGATTGAAGATGATCAGTGGCATCACGTCTGTGCTACGTGGGAGAACTCCAAAGGTGATTGGCAGCTGTATATGGATGGACAACTCAGAGAGAATGGAACAGGCATGAGGAAAAATCGCGTGATTAAATCAGGAGGAACTGTTGTGTTTGGACAAGATCAGATTCGGTTGGAGGAGGGTTCCAAGTTAGCGACGCTTTTGGGCCTGGTGAACTGAAAGAAGTCAATCTGTGGGGCACGGTTCTCTCAGCGAGTGATGTTGCTGCTCAGCATGCAAACTGCACCATTACGCAAGCAAGCCTAGTTCATTGGTGGGACCAGTTTAAAGGTGGCGTGCATGGTAAAGTGCAAGTAGAGGAGCCATGATTCAAACAAATGAATCTGGTTTTACAAGATTCAAATTAAATTGTAGCATCATTAGTAAGCCGCGGAACTTTTATTGACTCTCAGAATGCGTTCTTCTAGTACAGTCTTATATAACGAGTGCGATTTGATAAAGAGTTCTTAAAAACGCGTTATACATCCTAAGGAATGCCTCAATACAGTTTTTACAACCTTAAAAATAAATGAAATACAAATACATATATTTCGTAAAATATTTCTTAAAAGGATTAAAGTTTTAATTACTGTTTTAATCGGGTATTTGGTTAATCGTTTCCATAGCCTCGGTTTAATCGCAGAAAAGGATTTGTCTCGGAGAACTGTTTTAGTTCTTGGTGTTAACTAGCACTGATATTAGCTTTTCATTTCATCAGTACCATGTAAAGGTCATACAACAATGGCTATGACCTAATAGACCATTTTACAGTTCTGTGAAATGTAACCAAGCCTCTGTTATGAAAGCGAGGTTAGGGGTGACCATGAGATGATAGAGATCAGAAACTAGTTTACATAATAAACAGAATAATTTACATTTGAAAAGAAGTAGGTTTGTATCACAACAAAGTCCACCTCCAGCCTCACTTCTGTTCAAAGGCCTGGATACTATTGAGTAATTCAAAATGTAGAACGATATAATAAATCAATAAAGGATCTTCAAAAATATAGTCATATTTTCCTCAGTAAGTATGAGTCTTCTAGCTGGCTTATGCACAGTACTTTGCTCCGACGAAGGGCTAACGCTCGAAAACGTCAGCTTTTAGAAATTCGCTACGGCGGTTAATTTACCTTTTACAACTCTGAGTTGATAATCAACATACTGTTTCACTTGCCCGCCGACGCAGCACCACAGTTTCATTAGAAACTAATCACTTTATGCACAGTAAGCTTCATTCCATCTACTGACGGTTTTCTGTAGGAAAAGCTGCTTTAAATACCGTAAGAGCTCTATTTAGCCACCCCCCATCTCTATTAAACCCCCTCTCGAATAAGCCGCCCCCCTATGGAAGTCAGATTTTGTAATAAAGCCCCTCCCCGCTCTCTATTAAGCCCCCCCCCCCCCCCCCTCCTTCCGTCAGGCTGATGTAAATGACATTTCAGCAAGTTCTGGCGTTTCAGTCACTTGTATTGAAACGTGGTCTTTAATTTCCAGAGGTATCGTTGAGTGAGGGTATAAATGACATTGCATTTGTAAGATGGTGATACATATAACCTTTTTATTGTTCTGTTTTAGTCAGTTGTGCGATAGTTGTG